>CM031918.1:1653976-1661476 GCA_018703695.1 Prunus fruticosa
CTTGGTGGGCATGAAAAAGGAAGAGAAGATAAAGATTATTGGGCATATTGGGAAGTACATGAAGGAGGGAAGCGTTTTGCTTGTGAGGAGTGCAAAAGGGGCAAGAGCATTTTTGTACCCTGTTGTTGAGGAGCATGACTTGCTGGGATTTGAGCTTCTTACAATCTTCCATCCAAATAATGAAGTTGTCAACTCGGTTGTTCTTTTGCGCAAGCCTACCTTTTAGGTTATCTTCTGTTTGTAAATTATCGGTGTGTGTGATGATGTCTTTTTGTTTTCTACGTGTTGACAATAAATTGAGAGCTTACTTCCTCTTGTTCTCTTGGCTTTTTTTTTTTTTTTTTTGTAAACAAGGGCGTGCTAGCTCTTATATATGGCAGACCTACGTAGAGACAAGTGTGGGCAGCTATCCACACTTAAATGTTTTCTTCAATCATGTAGGCTACAATAAATAGAACATTTTGGCAATATTTCGCATGTTTAGCCTGTTTGGGCCCAAATTCCGCGCGAAGGTCAATCTAAAAAGGCTCATATCAGAAGAAGGAATTTTTGGGCTTTATTTTGAAAATACAGGGATCAGCCTAGAAGGTTTTAGAAAGCCCAGACTCGTAAGGGCCAATTAAAAGCAAAAATGGGCCCAGTTTCAAAGATCTCCAAAAAAACCCAAAGAATCAATCACCACCGTTGATCAAATCAAATCAAGAGCATATATTATGGAAAATTCTCTTCCAAAGAAAGGCCCATGTGACAGTGAAAAGTCAAAAATCTCAACTAGGGAAGTGATGGGAAGTTAATGAAAGCATGTTAACCAAAGAACACTCCCCATAAACCATTTAAAATGACCAGAAAGAAAGGACAGCCAAGTTGCCTTTCTACACCCACAGAAGACTTTACATGGAAACATGATGTGTTCTTCAAGACATAAAGCAGGAGACATGAGAGTTGTTCTCCAGAAAAGCTAGGAAAAGACTATCATAGAGTCTGACTGTTGATGGTTTCAGCTTCTGCCAGAACAATAAATTCCCCTTTTTGAGGCACTAGAGAAAGGGAAAATCTTTTTGAAAGATCTGCCGGCCAGTTAAAAAGTTTAAAACAATAAAAGAAACCCTCATTCCATGATTCTCTATAAATATGAGAGGAGGTGAACAAATTGAAGGACAACCAAAAAATCAATCAAGACAAAAACTCTCAAGTTATATTCAAAAGAACAAAGTCATCCAAATCTCAAGAGTTTTCAGAACTTTAAGGGATCAAGCTATTCAGCTTAAAAGTTCATCCAAAGCCAAAAAGCCAGAACTTGTTCATTTCAATCCAAAAGAACTTTTCTGGAAAGGAGACAGGACCTCTCATATTACAAATTTGGTTCAGCATAGGCCAAATCAAGCAGAGTTCCTGGTTTTTCACAATATAAAAACCTCAACAAATTTATAGGGACTTCCCAAACACTCAATACCATTTCTGCCCAAGCCAGCCGGCCTCTCCATAGCAAGAACATATTAAAGCTCTGCCAATTTTGACATTGGTATCGATTTAAACTGAACCTCATCGGTTGAAGATATTGACGTGCAATCCCAGTATAAATGAATCCAGTCCAACCCGATTCACCAAAATAGACAGAAGTCAAAGTCTAGTGTTTTGCCTTTCCAGACTTGGCAGCTTTTCTCTGTTCTAATTTTGTTCAGTAGGTAGTTTATGTTTATTATTCCAAACAGTTTGAACTCATTTTCCAGCTTTTATTTTGACTAGAACTGCCAGTTTTTGTATTGTAAAAAATTGTGAAGTTCTCACCAGCCTGAGGCAATAAAAAGAACTTACGTGAGAGATATTCCTCACCCAAATTCACAATTGCTTGTTTAGAATCAATAACTTGGGGCGCAAGTTATCTATTTTTTAGAAGTCTGCTAGGGTTTTAACCGCTAGCAGTGGCACGCTCATACACAAAAGAAAGTTGACTTGTTGACCACAAATGATTTTTGAGCCAATGGGGAACTTTACCCAACTATCATAGGATTAGATCAAAAATGGGTGAACACAGCCCAATATTTAGCGTGAATAGCCCCCAGTTTGTCTCTCATCCCACGTGTATTTTGTGTGATCTTTCATAAAATAATAAAATAATAATATAAATATATAATATTACTACATAAATAAATATTATAATATTATATATAATATTTATGCCCACACTTTCTCCATTTGTTGGGTCACCATTTGTTGTGATCTTAGTAAAAAGTCGTCTTTATATAAAATCAACGACAATTTTTAACAAAAAACCATCATCTTTATATCAAAACAACGACAGTTTTTAATTAAACATTTTTTGTTAATTATGTAGTCAATTAATGTTTGGCACCTACTATGTTTGGTACCTACAATATTTGGGGGGCTTGACAAGGTTGGTTGCCTAACTAGTTTGGTTGCCTAATTAGTTTGGTTGCCTAACTTGGGGGGCTTGACTAATGTCTTAGGAATTTGTATATATATGTGTTGATTGTAAGTAATGAAAGCATAAGTGAAAAATCAGAAAATATTCTACAACTCTCATTCTCTCTACAATTTCCACTCTCTACTCTCAATATTCTCTATGTTTTGGCATGGTATCAGAGCCTAATGGCTAATCCTTAAGATCCTCTATCAAATTGAGAGTCGTTGGCGTTTTTACATGTTGCTGTAAATTCTTTTGTTTCTATTAAATTTCCTCTCTTTTATCTGTATGGGCAATAAGTCCCTTGGCCACGATGGCCTAATTTGTTTCCTATGGGCACTACGTCTCTTGATCACCATGATCTCTTTCCTCCGTGAGCCTCGTCATCGCTCACCGAGCCATTTCCTTTCCTCCGCGAGCCTCGTCACTGCTTCTGAGCCTTTTCCTACTCGGCCTTGTCTCTCTCCTGCCAGCTTTTCTCCTGCCAATGTTCCCTTTGCACAGCCACTCTGGTGTTTGCATCATCTCTCAAGCTCTAACGAGCTCTCTTGTGTTTTCTTATTTATGGTTTCTTTTCTCACCACCTATCATATACTTCTTACTTTATTCCCCTTTATTTCCTTAAATTATTTCTTCCACTCTATTTCCATCCCATTTTTGTCTGGTATATTTCTTCTCCCTTGTTGACTTACACTTTTCTCTGTGTTACCCAAGTGAAGGTGTTTTCTCCTCATCTCTTCGTTCTCATGCACACCACATTTGTGCCTAATGTTTTGGTGGGTATCAAAGTTTTCTGTCTACCCATATATATATATATATATATATATGAAAATCTTTTCTTTGCTACCTCTTCTCTTTCACACCAATAACTTGGCTTCCTTTTCCCTTTATTTTATTGGACTTGTTTTGCACCATATGCCTCTTCCGTTTCAACACCTCTTACACTTGTCCACATCACCTACCATATCTATACAATATTCATCCCTTTCTCTCTATGTGTGCATACACGTCATCCACCTTCATTCATTTTTAATCCTTCTTTCTTTTTGGGTTGCAGACTCTTTTCCATCTTTTATTCATTTTCTCCAGTTGTCCGATGCCCATCTCCATTCCACTTTTCCTTGCATTTGTTTCTACCATGAGACTGGCATGTTTGAGTCTCTTTACTATTATTTCATTTTCTCTTCTTCCAAATCTCGACCCTCTACCAGTGTCAGATTTTGAGGGGGAGATAGATGCAACTTTATTTGGGTGCTGCAACTTTATTGTCATTACCGGTGTTGCTTTCTCCAAATCTCGACTCTCATACGTCGTCGGATTTGAGGGGGAGTGACATTGCTGCTCATCTATTCCGCTGCAATTCTGTTACCTATCCGCCATGACTGATTCTTCTACATCTGAGCTTCAGTCAGCTTCTGTTTCTCAAGTGCCACTGCTTTTATGGTTCTGACAACCCCTTCTCTTCAGGGGGAGAGGAGGAGTGAAGAGAAGTTGTGTCTGCAATAATGGAAGTATTTGTGACGCTGCTAGTATTGTTGTTGCTTCCTACTATATCCTTTGCTAGTGCCAGCTGTTGCCTTTTGTGTCCCTTTGTTGTTAACAGTATTGTTGCTCCTACCTGTTATGACTCTTGTTGGGGACAGTGTTGCTGGGGATAGTTATATTGCTCTTGCTGGTGCCAGTGTCTTAGATTTCTCTCACTGGTGCCAGTGCCACTGATCATATGGCTCCATCGACCCCTTCTCTTCAGGGGGAGAGGGGGAGTGAAGAGAAGTTGCCTCTCCTGTTGCAACTGCCACAGTTGTCTGCCCTGCCTTGTCTTGCTGGTGCCAAGTGCCTTATATTGCTATTGCTGGTACCAGTGTTACTCTTGCTGCTGTCAGTGTTGTTATCTCTTGTTGAGGACAGTGTTGTTGTTGCTTCTACCGTGTTCTTGTCTTTACCGGTGTGTTTCCGATGTGGTCATGCCCGTTGAACTTGCCTTTGCTTTGCCTTGCCTTATCCTATTTTTAGGGTTTGGTTGCCCTTGCCTTTGTCGTGCCACCTTGCCTTTGCTTGGCCTTTATTTGCCTTACCTTGCCTTACCCTTTCTTTTTAGGGTTTGGTTTTACCTTGACGTGCCTTTCCCTATTTTAGGGTTTGGTTGTGTCCTTGCCGTGTTCACAGGGTTTCTGTGTCCTTTACCTTATCCTTGCCGTGTTCACAGGGTTTCTGTGTCCTTTACCTTACCTTTGCCGTGTTCACAGGGTTTTTGTGTCCTTTACCTTATCCTTGCCGTGTTTACAGGGTTTCTATGTCCTTTACCTTACCTTTGCCGCGTTCAGGGGTTTCTGTGTTCTACCGTGTTCACAGGGTTTCTGTGTTCTTTGCTTTGCCTTTGCCTTGTTTGCATGGTTTATGTGATCTACCGACCAACCGGCTGCACTTGGATTTGGTGTTGCCACCGACAGACCGAAATGATTAACTTCGATGTGGCCTTTGCTCCACGTGTGGTCCACCATGTAGTGGTCCCACGTGAGGGGGCATGTTGAAGTGGATCGACATTTTATTAAGAATAAGCTCGATGCAGACATATTAATGAAGGAAGTCTCTTGTTATAGCTTTCCATTCTCTTGGCAAGTTGGGCATTAGTGATATCTATGCACCAACTTGAGGGGAAGTGTTAATTATGTAGTCAATTAATGTTTGGCACCTACTATGTTTGGCACCTACAATATTTGGGGGGCTTGACAAGGTTGGTTGCCTAACTAGTTTGGTTGCCTAATTAGTTTGGTTGCCTAACTTGGGGGGCTTGACTAATGTCTTAGGAATTTGTATATATATGTGTTGATTGTAAGTAATGAAAGCATAAGTGAAAAATCAGAAAATATTCTACAACTCTCATTCTCTCTACAATTTCCACTCTCTACTCTCAATATTCTCTATGTTTTGGCATTTTTCACATACAACATGTAATAATGTGGTACTGTGAATTCAACTTTACACCAATGGCAGCAACATGTACCATATCATATTGCAAGAATTAATAAACGTAACATCTTTTAGGTGGAAAGAGTAACTGGAGACTTGAGCTCATACAGTTGAATGTTCATTCAATCATCAGCCGGGATGTCCTCATCACTCTCCAGAAATGAGCCAAGAGTCTTTCTCAGAACGTTGAAAGTTCTGTCATCCTGAGTTTATAAACAGAAAATGTGGTTTTTGAGACATGTTTGCTTATACATGGAGATATCAGTACAAGCTGCTTCTTCTTTTTATTTTTCAAGGAAGAGAGAGGGAGAGAGAGAGGGGTACCTGCTTCTTCTTTTTCAATGACTCTTCCAGTTTAGCGAATTTTATCAGTAAGGCTTTCACATGCTAAGATATCAGACTCCTTTCTTTCTTTCCTGACATGACATCAACCCATCAGAAATTTTTGGTGTATTCGATTTCACTATAAGGAGGAGTAAAGGAGTTTTGTTGCTTACTCAGTTGTTCATATCGTGTGCAGAGCCTTTCCTTCTCTTCTTCATAGTTTGAAATGATGCCTGTCAAATAGAACAACAATGCTTAACAGAGTCGATGGGTTATATTAGCTAATAATTGCAAGGCCTGTTCTGCAGTTTTGATATTAGCAAATAGAACAAATTTGCATCCCTCCAAAAGAGCCACTGCCTCCGCATCTAAAGCAGTCTCCGCATTGAAAGAGACAGATTTTGCCCCAATAAAACTCCCCTCAGAGTTGCGAATAATAATGCCAGCCCCCGCAAGGCAAGAGCTCTGTTGCCAAGCAGCGTCAACATTGATTTTGGCAAGAGAAGCGGGAGGAGCAATCCACCTACTCCTCCCTAGCTTGTGGAGTTGTACTCGCTTTGGCGGTCGACATCGTTACTAGGCTTTGGTGGTTGAAGAAGCTTTTTGAGTTGCAGAGTGAGATTCATTTCCAATTGGTTTAGAGGTTGAAGAAGCTTTTAAACTTGTAAGAGAAGCAGCTTGTAGAGTCCAAAATACAGAGGTGTTTATGAGAAAAAGACTTAGCCAGTGAACCTATGAAGCTCTTTAAACAGATAAACAATGTTTTCTGAATCTTACCAGACTATTTGAGGAAGCAAAAAGTGTAAGCGAACTTGGGTCTTCTTCAAATCTGTTTTGTGAGAAGGGAAATACAGAGAAAGAGGAGAAGAGAAGAAAAGAAAATAGAACGGGAATCTGGGCAGTGGTTATTAGTGGGGATTGTTGGGATGGGAGTGAAAAACCAACGGAGAGTTTTTAAAAATTTCCATTGCGAGGATCATGGGTTTTCAACGTGTTTTCAAGTTTTTTTCTTTTATAAATTCTTTTAGTTCTGTTTAATGGCTTTATTTAATAGGCCCCATATTAAATACTATTTTATTGATGTGGGTTTATTTATTAGTATAATAATATGTCTTGATTGCCTTTTTTGGGTCTGAAAAAATATGTCCTGATTTGCTTTAGGTTTCCCATATCAAGGTTTTCCTATTTTATATGATAATATGATGGTTTTCCTATCTAATATTGGTTTTCAAGTAGCCCAATATAAGAGGCTCTCTATAGAACTTTGTATTTAATTTTTTTCCCGGTCGCCAGTAATTTTTTTTATTTATTTTAAGGCAAGCTTCAGCCTTCAGCCACAGCCACTCAACTCTCTATTTGACGACCACGAGGTTTTGATTATATGGTTCGATTCCTTTTATAATTTTTCTTTGGATACCGTATTTTTGGAGGCCCTATTATTGTTTTGAGCACAAGGCTCCTAAAATCTCAGAGCCATTATTGCGTAGCCGAGTTGAAATTTTGTTTTGCATTATGACTGAGTCATACGTAAAGAAAACCAATCAAGAGTTGAAGGTTTGTGACATTACCATTATTCTTTTTTCTATCATATATACTTTTTTTATATAGTTAAATCTATATATTATACGCATATATATACACTTTGGCTACGGCATATTCTCATCCTCTTTTTTCTTATAATTTTTTACCTAATAAATTTCAATTTTAACAGGAAGAGGAAGATGGATGGGGCACAACAAACATCGCTTTTATCCCTAATGTAAATTGTGGACTAATATATG
>CM031918.1:1666476-1682654 GCA_018703695.1 Prunus fruticosa
TGGATTTGTGAGGGGGAGCGGTGGTCCATATGCTATGAAATACTTGCAGAGTTGCATGTCCAATATGAAAGTCCAAGAGTTCAAGTGAGTTGTTACAAAATGTGATAAGGGCTATATTATATGCAACCCTTTTTGATAAACATAGCGGAGGAAATGTGCGCGTGTTTGAAGTAAAAAGAAAAGACGTTACAAAGGTATATGACCGACCGAATTCTGGGAGCGCTTTTTAATCATTACGATGCCTTAACTAGTCATCTTTCTAATTCACTGTTCTTTCTTGTTAACCAACATCATTACAAGTATACAGATGATAATAATGTGAAAATGCACGAAAAAATTGGAATCACAGTTTGAAGAAGAGAAATATATGGGGAATGTTGTCGTAAAGCTAGGAACAAAATTCGTTGTACTACTTGTACATTTTAAGAACCCAATTGATGCACTATATGAGAAGCTGAAAAGTCAAGATAGTCAACGGAAAAGAACAAATCATCGACGTACTTTGCCTCGTGAAGTTGAAGATCTACCGTTAGTTAGAGTTAAAACTAAACTTGGTCAGTATCCTATTTGGTGTGCTAAGCTAGAACGGGAGTTGGTGAGAAATTTACAAGACCGGCATCATCGTCTTTTAAATAACTGCATGAAAATACTAATGTTTTGTTTAGACTAATCGGTGAGATAACTCATTTATTAATTTATTTCATTTGTTTTCCTTTTTCATTAATCATTGGACATGCGTTGGTTGAGAATCCTTTAGCTTTTCTTAAGTCTTTCTAATAGTGTGTTCATGTAACATCATACTCATTTGGAATTAAGTTTATAAATGTATTGTTCTTAAAGTATAAAAGCTTATTTTAATTTTTCTTTTGGACCAAGCAAAATGACTTTACTACGAACAAACAAAGAATTTTTTTTTTACAATTATATAATTGTTGGAGGGAACAAAGAAAACAACAAAAACATACGGATGGGATCCGCTCCCATTTTCCATGTCCTTTCGTGTTCCTTGTATAATTTTTTGACACGTGTCCAACAACTTAACCCTAACATAACACAATTAACTTGAATAAATTAAAAAAATATAAACTAAATATTAAAAGAATAAATATAACCAAATAGCCACCAGTCTCAGCGCCCACCACCTCACCCTCCACAACCCCCTTGTCCTCCTCACTCAGACCAGCCTCTTCCCTAAGTCTCTCTCAATCTCCTATCTATGGCAACCTCAGGTCTCACATCTTGGAAGGCTTGGGGAAAATGTCAGGATATTGCAATCCTTATTAAAGCAATTTGTGGGTTGATCTTGCCCATTGGAACCTTCACAAATGTTAGGGTCGGTTAGTGCTATAATGGGAATCTTCACAACTCAAACAACAATAATACCAGAAATTAACGTGGTTCGGCAATGCCTACATCCACGGGGCAACAATATAAACTTCTTCCACTATAACAAATAATGGGTACAACAAGAAAGATCTTACCAAGCCAATGCCCAGGGTTTGATGATGCACATAGAGAAAGTACAATGACACCACACTATACTCTCCTGTTTTTACCTCACTCACACACTTGGAGTGGTACACAATTAACTCTCTCACTCTCATAGAATTAGAGTGGAATCCTGATGGCTGTTTGGATGGTGTTCTCTCACTTCTCTCTCTGGCTCTTCAGCACAACACACACCAACACCATCTGCCGCATGCTCCTTATATATATAGCCAAATGAAATGGCTTAAAACCAACTCCCAAAGAATAGCCTACGTTCATGCATGCCTACATCATCATTAAAGGCAAATGATGATGTCTTCCCATCATCACAAAAACACTATCATTTTGTCCCCCTTCATCATAATGTTGCATCGAAAGAGTATTCTATCATGGTGTTGGATATCCACTTTTGACCACCGAAAGAATGTTTTTCCATCATGGGCTGGACCCATGGTAATATGCCAACAATCTCCCCCTCCAACCATGAGGGAGGAATACCGTACATGACCCCAAATTTAATTGGAGTCCATTCCAGTAGCTTTGATGCAAAAATCCGAGTTTCTGCTTTAGCGACAATCTTTGTAAGCATGTCTGATAGATTCTTGTTAGTATGAATCTTCTTTAACTTGAGCAACTTGTATTCAATGGCTTCTCTTATCCAATGATATCGTACATCAATGTACTTGGTGCGGGAATGATAAGTTGAATTCTTGCTACCTGGAATGGACTCCAATTAAATTTGGGGTCATGCACGTATTCCTCCCTCATGGTCTGGAGGGGAGATGTTGGCATATTACCATGGGTCCAGCCCATGATGGAAAAACATTCTTTCGGTGGTCAAAAGTGGATATTCAACACCATGATAGAATACTCTTTCAATGCAACATTATGATGAAGGGACAAAATGATAGTGTTTTTGTGATGATGGGAAGACATCATCATTTGCCTTTAATGATGATGTAGGCATGCATGAACGTTGGCTATTCTTTGGGAGTTGGTTTTAAGCCATTTCAGTTGGCTATATATATAAGGAGCATGCGACATATGGTGTTGGTGTGTGTTGTGCTCGAAGAGCCAGAGAGAGTTGGAGAAGTCGAGAGCCAGAGAGAGTTGGAGAAGTCGAGAGCAAGAGAGAGAGTGAGAGAACACCATCCAAACAGCCATCGTGTCTCCACTCCAATTACTGTGAGAGTGAGAGAGTTAATTGTGTACCACTCCAAGTTTGTGAGTGAGGTAAAAAACGGAGAGTTTAGTGTGGTGTCATTGTACTTTCTCTGTGTCATCATCAAGCCCTGGGCATTGGCTTGGTAAGATCTTTCTTGTACCCATTATTTGTTATAGTGGAAGAAGTTTATATTGCTGCCCCTGGGATGTAGGCATTGCCGAACCAAGTTAATTTCTGGTGTTCTTTATTTTTCTGCTTATATTGTTGTTTGAGTTGTGAAGATTCCCATTCTAGCACTAACCGATCCTAACAACAAAGCCATCACTCTTTGAAGAAAAGAGGTACCTGGCTTCCCTCCTTCACGTGGCCATGAATTCCGGTAAAGTTTTTATCTCTCATACATAATTATATAATCAATAATTAATTAGGATATAGGAAAATTAGAAACCCTAAAACCTCCATTTTCTTGAGATTGACGATGAAAATTATGTCATCAAATCCAATTTCTCCAATTCCACTCAAAATATCAAAGGAAAAAGTGGTGAATTTTTAACTTTAGAGAAGGTGGAAGGGTTGGGTGCGAAGTTGATTTGATAAACAAGTCCGATCTTTGTGATTTCTTTAACAACATCGGTGTTCAAGTGCTCTATCATCAGCTCCAACGAGCTTGACATAGGGGAGGGGAGGGGATGAGGTTGGCCGGCGATGAGGAGGAGAGGCAAATGCCGTTAGTCGAGATGGATGTGGGTGGTTGTCAGGAGTTGGGTTGGTTGTTGAGATTAGCGGTTGCTAGGTTGTTTTTGTTTGTTTTGTTTTTTCATTTCAATTTTAAGTTCTTATTTTTAAAATTTTATTCAAGTTGTGTTGGGATTAAGTATAGACACGTGTCAAAAAATTATGCATGGGACACGAAGGGACATGGAAAATGGGGCCAGTGGATCCCGTCCCAAAACATAGAGACTCAAACATGGAAAAATTATGCAACTTGAATAAGCAAATAAGAAATCTATGAACAACGAGTATGGTTTTTTTTTGGGGGCAAAGAAGGAGTAATTTAACAAACCTCCTGCCATATGAAACAAAACCCTTCAGAAAATTTATCCATGGTCCATGAAAATCACGCATATGTCTAAAACCAGCAGACTCTCACACGGCATCAAAGACTTAAACACAACTCCTATGAGGCTAAATTAAGATGCTAAATAAACAAGCAACTCCAGAAGCTTGTTACATAATTAAACTCACGCAAGTATCATAAACCACTAAACTCTGTTTCTTTTAATATTTCCACATGTCCTATGTGAAAATTACTCCATGTTTTCAATCTAACAGTTTAAAGCTATTTGGCTAGGAATTTTTATTTTTTGGCCACAATGTCTTCTTATTCTGACCTCTCTAATTCTAAATCCCTAATTTTTTTAAGAATTAGGCCCATTGTTCTACCACCCCCTAACTTGGGATCTTCTTTCAATTTAGTTTTAAGCTCCCATTCAAATTTCGCAAAATAATTTCTCCATAGAGGCAATATCATCTTGCCCAACCCAACAGTTCAACGGACCAAAAGTCCTGGATTAGGCTCCTTCACGTCTCTAGTATTTTCATACCAGCTAGTTTGCAAACCCCTAAGAGTTCCCTTCATTGAGGGATCAAAATCCAACAAAGGTTCAATACTCGTGATTTAATTTTCTAAATATTTTAACCTAAAAAAATTAAAATTCCAAAACATAATAGAATTTCACTTAAAAATAAAAACAAGTACAAACCCATACGTATGCCCTCTAATAATTGGAACCCTTCATTGAAGCCATTGCCATAATTTTCTTCCATTTTTACTTTTACTTCATTGGATTCCTTTATCCTCATTCAATAATGTTCTTAAACTTTTGCCCACCTCCACTTGTGTTCAATTATTTTTATGAACTCTTTCTCATCCCCTATTGTCTTGTTTAGGGTTTAGGGTTTAAATTTGACCGTTGGATTTAATTTAGCCGTTCGATGTGAAATTTTACCGTTAGATTGCCTAAAATGAATCAAAATCGTTGATTTGATAGCTATTGGAATATATTTATTTTTTTTTAAAAAGCAGTAACATTTTATTTGAAAAAGTAGCCGTTCCTACTCAATAAAGAAATGAGAATATTCTTTCCCACTTGTCACAGGCTGATAAGCATCATAGCCCATCACATGGGCTTCTTCTAGCATTTAATAAAAAATTATAAATTTTGAGTTTAGCCATCTCCAACCCAAGGGGTGGAAACTCAAATTTTGAGTTTAGCCTCCAAAAAGCTTCTCCAACCCATGTATTTTGAGAGGTGAAAATTTGAGAATTCTCAAAACTTGGAAGCTGGAATTCCAGTCCTGCATTTTGCCTGGGCTGAATAAATTCGTAGGGCCCAAATATGCTTTAATTTATATTTTTTTTATTGAATGCTAAAAGAAGCCCACGTGATGGGCTATGATGTTGGCCCGCCATGACAAGTGGGAAAGAAGATTCTCATTTCTTTATTGACCAGGCGCTGCCACTTTTTCAAATAAAATGTTATGTTGTTTTTTATATTCCAACAGCTATAAAATCAACGATTCTGATTCATTTTAGGCAATCTCCAATGGCTCAAATTAATATTTATAATTAATCTAAGTCATATCCAACCCCAAAACTTATTCCAAACTCTATAAATAGCCATTCATTTGCTAAATAATTCACCAAAAATTATTTTTTCCTCTCTCTTTGTTTTCCTTTCTCCCTTTGTTATAAGTTTTCATTCTACATTCATTCTTGTTGAGAATGGCCCCCAAAACCCCAAAAAGGTGTGAATTGGAAACCACAAGAAGATGAGGCACTGTGTAGAGGGTGGGTTTCTATCTCTGAAGATGGGGCTATTGGCACGAATTAGATCAACGATTCATTTTGGTTGCGTGTGTACCAAAAAGTTTTGGAAAATGATCTGGGCATGGGCAGAGGCGGGTACGATCACGCAAGCTATTGCTTCTCGGTTCAAGATCATCAACCAACAATGTTCTCTTTGGAAGGCATGTATAACAAAGGCCAATGGAAGGCATGTGAGTGGCTCCAATCTTGAAGATGTGGTGAGTACCCATTTTTTTCAATGCTTAAATTTATAATTTTAATTGTTTTCAATTATTAACTTGATTTTTATTTTATTTCATGGGTAGGATATGAATGTAAAAACACTTTTCTTTGAATGATAATAAACCTCCAAATAGGCCTTTCAGGTTGTATCATGCTTGGCAAATCTTAAAAGATTGCCCAAAATGGAACGACCTATGTGAATCTCCCACACAAACATTCAAAGATTCTTCTCATAGTGGCAATCCAGTTGAATTTGGAGGAAGATGAAGATGACGTGGGCATGCCCACTCCAAGGCCGTTGGAAAGAGATAAATAGAATGATGAAAAAAAGAAAGGAAAAGGTGTTGAAAGTTATCTCAACCAAAGTAGTAAGTTCTTGTCTGAATTGGTTGAACAAGGAAATGAGGCAAAAGAGGATAGGAGGCGAAAGTTAGAGCTCCTACAAGAGCAACATGCATATCAAATCCAACAAGATAAGGAGGCGAACGACAAGAGGATAATGTCCATGGACCTATCCAAATTTACTCCAAGAAAGAAGAAGTATTGGGGGAATAAGCAAGACGAAATTATTGAAGCCCAGAATGAATACAAGTTCCCCCTACAATCTAGAAGACAACTCTGAGACTATTATCCAAGTCCTCCACATAGTGGTTATTAATTTACGTTTATTTGTAATTATTTTATCTTTATTTATAATTGTCGTTTATCTTTATTTCTAATTGTTGTGTAGCTTTATTTTTAATTTTCGTTTTATCTTTATTTGTAATTGTTTTTTATCTTTATTTATAATTATCGTTTTCCTTTTTATTTTTATTTTTTATGATTGTCGTTTATTTTTCTATGATTAGTTTATTTTTTAAGTTCAATGATAAACCATATAATTCATTAAAATCACACAACGACTTTTATAATTTAAACACACAACATAATTTAAACACGCTTACATAATTTAAACACACTTACATAATTTAAACACACAACATAGCTCATTGCCCCTCTCATTCGCATCTCCAAATGTGGTTGATCAAATCATTTCTTAGATTGTGATGCACTTGTGAAGCACGAATTCTATTATGATGGACCATGTAGTCTGAGATAGTTTGTCTGTCTTGGTTTATATCGTACGTGATAGTTGGCTCAAGCTCATAAGCAAGTCTTGCTCTTGCTCTTGAAGATGTTCGTGGACAATTGTCTTCATCATTAGAATTCTACATCTAGATCCTCATACTCATCCTCAACAATCATGTTGTGCAATATTATGCACATCATCATGATTGAATGAAGTTGTTCTTTGCGCCACATACGTAGGTCCTCTAACAGTTGCCCATTGAGCCTGAAGTATTCTGAAAAGGTCTTCGAAATCCTTCCTATACGCCTCTTGTTTTTGGGCAAATAGTCTTTTTTTTGGTATCCGGTTTGGGAAATTGTCTTAACCAATGTAGCCCAACGAGGGTAGATACCATCAGCCAAGTAATAACCCAGATTATATTCATTTCCATTAACAACATATTGGATATGGGGAGACACTCCATTCACTACATCATTGAACAACGGGAACGAGCTAGAACGTCTGATATGTCGATCCAGCAACTCCAAAAAAGGCATGTCATATCCAAGTGTCATACGAGGCCACTGCCTCAGAACGACACTTGGCTTATGCTTGTAGCCGGTAAATGGCCCCTCCAAGACCTCGGGGTAGTTCTTCCATTCCAAGTGCATCCAGGTCGAAGACCCCTAACATGCATGGGAATCCTCTACGACTAGCCTTGTGCAAGAGCCTGTAAAGGTCGGCCAGATTTCGGGAACGAAGGTACCACTGACCATACACGGCTTCAATCGAAACAAAAACTTTTGCAAACATTCAAGGGTTGTAGATTCACCCAATCTACAGTACTCGTCGTAAAGTCTACCGAGCATCCATATGCGAGCATTCGAAAACGGGCTGTTAGCTTCGCTACTTCAGGATAGACTTTGTCGTCCACAAGCGTCTATCTTTTGGGTAAAGTATGGCTCATGTGCAACAACATCATTCAAGATGCAATAAAAAAACTCTCTTCTCATGCGAAAGTCCACTGGGTGATAAAGTGGTCTTTCAGGGAAGTAGTCCTCCATGAGACTCTTATGATGTTTTTCTCTCTTTACGATTCTTGTATTCACGGCCTACAACGAACCACCATGTTTGGATTGTTGAGCATATTGCTCCAGCAAAAACGTGTGGTGAAGAGCCATTGCAACCTCTCGTTGATGAAGGTCATCATCATCAGAATCATCATTGGAGAAATTTTGTATAGCCTTCCCACGTGAATTCATTGTTAGAAAGAGAGGATTGAAGGAGATTGTGTGGGTCAATTCAGTAGAATAACACTTCTTAAATAAACAAGAGAATGAGATGACCTACATGTTTGAAAATAATTGAATGAAGATAGGAAAAAGATAGGGAAAGATAAGGGAATCTAATAAAGTGAGATGAACAAAGATGAGCAATGGTTCAGAACGTGATTGAACCAAGACAAGATGGGAAATGGGTCAAAAAATAATTGAATGAAGATAGGGAAAAGATATGGAAAGATAAGGGAATCCAATAAAGTGAGATGGATAAAGTTGAGCAATGGTTCAAAACGTGATTAAACAAAACAATAGGGGATGGGAAAGAGTTAGAAAATAATTGAAGAACACAAGTAGAGGTGGGCAAAAGTTCAAAACATTATTAATGAGAATAAAGGAATCCAAATGAAGTAAAAGTAAAAGTAAAAATGGAAGAAAGTTATGGCAATGGCTTCAATGAAGGGTTCAAATTATTCGGGCGTAGACGTATGGTGTTGTACTTGTTTTTATTTTTAAGTGAAATTCTATTATGTTTTGGAATTTTAATTTTTTTTAGATTAAAATGTTTAGAAAATTAAATCACAAGTATTGAAACAAAAAGAGTGTCAAGAAAAATTAACAACATTTTTTTTTTTTTGGGTTAATCATTCTTAAACAATTTTATAAAGTCAAGGTTGGAGGGAAAAAAAATTTTGAGTCCCTGAAAATAGATGAATGGTATTTTGGAGAGTGAAAATTTGAGTTTAGCCCCAACATGGTTGGAGATGGTCTAAGATGCTATTTAATTTTTTTAAAAAGAAAATAATTCATATCCAATCACTTCAGTAACAGCAAGTAAGCCTTACTTGTTCTAGAAGTTTGTTTGCTCGATCATGATCCTCCTTAGCAAATGCCTCTACAGCCTGGCAAAGAAAATTGATATCCTTACACTTGAAGGCTGCTACTAGAAACTACTCCACGTTTTATAGATCAAATAATTGCAAATAAAATACTAAACCCTAAAAAGCCACATACAGCATGGAAATATTCCTTCATCGTAGTCGAAACTCCTTCACAGCTTTACGAAGAACCTGGTAGTTATCTTCGTCATCTGCAATTTAGCACACTTTATTTATGAAAGAAAATACAAACATAAACATGAAGTTGACAGATAAATCACGAGCAACCACACATCAAATAGCTAGTGCCATAATAGGTCTATCTTTAGTATAAATTTGGATTTCATGGGAAATGAATAAATTCCTGAGAACAGTTTACCATTTATCATACAAACTGATCCCAACACTACTCTCCAAAAAAAAAAAAACCCCAGGGAAATGAAGTTTCCCCCATATAGACAAGGTTCTTCGTAAATGAGCCAAGAGTCTTTCTCAGAACGCTGAAAGTTCTGTCATCCTGAGTTTATAAACAGAAAATGTGGTTTTCAGACATGTTTGCACAAATATATATACATGGAGATATCAGTACAAGCTTCTTTTTATTTTTCAAGGAAGAGAGAGAGAGAGAGAGGGGTAACCTGCTTCTTCTTTTTCAAGGACTCTTCCAGTTTAGCAACTTTATCAGTACAAGCTTTCTCATGCTCCGATATCAGACTCCTTTCTTTCTTTCCTGACATGACATCAACCCATCAGAAAATTTTGGCGTATTCGATTTCACAATAAGGAGGAGTAAAGGAGTTTTGTTGCTTACTCAGTTGTTCATATCATGTGCAGAGCCTTCAATTCTCTTCTTCATAGTTGGAAATGATGCCTGTCGTGTCAAATAGAACAACAATGCTCAACAGAGTCGATGGGTTATATTAGCTAATAATTCAAGGCCTGTTCTGCAGTTTTGATATGAACGCTCTTAAATTTTACTTGTTACTGGAAAATGGAGCCAAACTAAAGGAGCTACATGCATAAGACGACAGTCGACAATGTCATGTTCTGTGTGCAGAGTATAAAAAAGCAGAGGCTTCGTATCCATAAATCCGAAACCGAAAGTGTGCAGACAAAAATGCTAGTTGCTGATAAGAAACTTTGCTAAATCACTATATGCACACAAATAAGCTAGTTGCTGATTAGGTAAATACCTATCTAATTGAATTTATGCTATTAATTACCATTACAATCCAGTTACACAAAAACGCTTAATGGTATGAAGAGAAATCAGATGCAATTACAAAATTTGGAAACTGTAAGTAACTACCTTTCAAGGCCTGTAGACGGTTGGCTTGGTCCTTGCAAAACTCTCATAGAGTCCTTGGAACTGGCAGTTTCAGTCTTCAACAATTCTCACACTGCAGACATAAATTATATACAACCAAATTATTAATCAGAATAAAAATTTCGGGCATCAAACAAATTAACTAGAAATTCAAATTTCTCCGCAGGATCATCTATGGTTTTAGCTCTTTTCTTTTCTCCTTCCACAGACCTCGTTTGATATAAATTTTTTAAGAAGTTATCAGAATATTTAGGTCTCTTGAAGAGCCTATGACAATTGAAGACTACAAAAGGCATCAAATCCAAATGCCTAAATTAGTAGCTGTTTGAACATTTCATATAAAGCTTAAAAAAGATCGTTCATCAGGTTTCACAAATTAAATTAAAGATTCATATTGTAAATTCTATCAGAACTAACACAAATAAGCAAGAAATTGTACCTTCAATTTTCAAAGTTTATTGCAATTTGTAAACGAAATGGAAAACTAGGCAATAAAACAATGACAATCGAATTAATCTCGCAAAGAAACAACTCAAATATATTCGAATTCTTCCACGATATCAAACTGGACCAGACCGATAGATTCGGCTCACCTTGAAATGGTCTCTTCGTTCTTCTTAAGCCCATCCTTGTGAGCTTTCTCTTGGATCTGGTGCAGTGCCGACATAATTCCTTCGATAAAATTCAAACCATAATCTCAATCTCATAACTTCGTCCACAAATCTACGAGCAAAAACAAAAAAATGAAGAAGAAATTATAGGAAAACGAACTTGGAGAGGTCGAGATGGAGGTGATCCGATTTGGCGAGCTGAGGCTCGGTCCTCTGCGCTTGTTGTTACTCGGTTTTCAAATTATAAAAAAAAACGCTTTTGAAAAAGAAGCTAAAATAGTAAAATCTTTGTTTTTTTCTTTTTCTTTTTTCTCTCTTATAGAAGTTAAAATAATAAAACCTTCTAAATGAGGGCGCGGAGTCCGTGTTGTACCAGGACTCCATAGACGTTAGAAGTATCAACAAAAGGAAGACGTCAAATATGAAACATCAAATTTAAAATTTTCGTAATCCTTTAATGTGGAAATTTGAAATTTACACATTTTTAGACTCCAGCCGTATACGTCAAAAAATAATTATTGTAAAATCAAATCATTAAAGATAAAGAATAAAAAAAATAAAGGAAAATTATAAATGAAAGTAATAGCCAGCTCGTCTTTAAAATAATAAAATATTCATTTGACATCTTGCTTTTAAGATGTCAAAAATGAAAGATGAACCTCCAACCTTCATTCCACTTCAACTTTGACAATTCGGTTGGAGTGATGTGAGATGTTATTTCCAGCTATTAAATGTCTATGTGGCACTTTTGACATATTGGTTAAGATGCTCTTTAATTTGCAGCCCCACTGAAGCCTATATAATAACCCCTTCCCATTTCCCTCAATTTACCCTAAATCCCAAGCAGCATTTTAATATTTACCCTAAATCCAAGCGGCGTTTTCCCTTTCGAGCACAAACAGTCATGGACGCGGCCTCGTGTCTCCACTTTTGCAAATCCACCGGCCAGAGCCAAACAATACGTTTTTCTTCTTTTGTTTAATTTAAGGGTTCGTGACAAAATGATGTGCAATTTTTATTTTCGACGGAATCGAAGATAAGAAAAAAGATGCAAAACAAACAAAACAGATTAGGGAAAATTTCTATCTAGACACAAAACAGTTTCAGCGACGCCACGTGATTCCAGAACAAAAACAAATAAATTAGAGCGGTGGGCATAGGATCCCATTCAGATGCCAAAACGTGAACCAAGTAGGGTGGTGAGCCGACTAGCCCCAACTTATTATAGCATTTTAAAAGTCCTATGTATAATGTTTGATAGTGTTAGCACTAAAAATCTAGAAGAATAAAGGAATAAGTGCAACTTACAAGTGATGTGGGACGATCTAAAGATCCACCCAGTGTTATACGAGATTATTCCCTTCTCCTTGAATGCAGACCCGATAGGAGGAAGCCGAGACTCGGAAAGTCTATGGAACGCTGTGGAACCAAGCTTAGACCCTCCAATGCCAAAAAGTAAGTTTGTTTTCTAAGATCTTTTGTTGTTGACAATATATTAGTATAAAAGTCAAGCTGAATAGTCTTACCCTTGTATTGTAGTGAAGGGGCCTCTTTATAGAGGGCATTTTGTATGCTCTTAGAATCTAATTTCAATGTGGACTCGGGAGGGCCCTATGAGGTCAACAGAGTCTTTAACAGATTTCGAGCGGATTTTGAGATTGATTCTGCAGAATCGGAAGGGGGTAGAAAATTGAGACTTTTCTCCTGGCCCTGTGGGACGTTTGATGCTTTCAGACAATATCAGAGGTAGCCGATGCCGATCGTGTGGAGCCTTTGGGCACTGGGAGTTTCTTTCTATCCACGTGTCATTAGATAAGTGGAGGTACTGTTAGAATGAGTACAAACAGAATAGCATCATTTGATAACTATCCATAAATGCTATATTATGCCAAAAATTTTGGAACAGTTTTTGAAGATGATTTTTTTCAGCCAATTTATTTTGGTGTTTGTATGATGCATTAATAATATCGTTATTTGTTGATGACATCATCTCATTACTTCTAACTTCTTTGACATCATCACCGTTTTTCTTTTTGTATTTAACAATGTAATTGCATGGAAACAGGGAGCAAGGTTATTGAATCGAGGCTGTTGAACTTATTGGTAAGCTTTTGATCTCTCAATGACATAACATCTATATTATGCCAAAATTTTTGAATCAGTTTTTGAAGATGATATTTTCCAACCAAGTTATTTTGGTGTGTGCATGATATAGCCAATATTTAATAATATCGTTATTTGTTGACGGGATCTCAGATGTCATTCCTTTTAACTTCTTTGACATCATTACCTTTTTTATTATTATTTAACAATGTCATTGCATGTAAAACAGGTAGAAAGGCTGTTGAATCACAGGCTGTTGAATCGAAGGCTGTTGAACCTATTGGTAAAGCTTTTGATTTTAGGGTCAAAGAAAAAGAAAAAAATGCGCCTACAGTTTTCTCTATTTACATATATTCGTTTTCTTTAAACTCGTATGACATAACATCTATATTATGCCAAAATTTTGAATTAGTTTTTGAAGATGTTTTTTCCAGCCAAGTTATTTTGGTGTGTGCATGATGCATAGCCGATATTTAATAATATCGTTATTTGTTGATGGGATCATAGATGTCATTCCTTCTAACTTCTTTAACATCATCGCCTTTTTTCTTTGTGTATTTAACAACGTAATTGCACTGAACAAGGGGCAAGGCTGATGAATCAGAGGCTGATGAATCGGATACTGATGTATCATTGTTTGATGAATCTAATACTCATAATCGCAGACTCAAAAACTTATCTGTAAAGCTTTTATTTTATGGACCAAAACAAATAAAGTGCCACAGCTTCTCTATTCTACATGTATATATATATATATATATTTTAATCTTTTATAACATCGATGTATTTGTTGTTATTCTCACGTAATGTGCTCACAATATATCCATTTTTGAGTTTTAATTTATTATCATTCATTCATTGTCTTTTTATATAATAATAACTTATTCTTTTTATTGCTTTTATCTGGATTCAACAATGGATTTAAACATATTGCAGACAGATCGTGAATGTGAGTGTTGTTTAAAGGTGGGTGTTCACTTTACCCAAACATGCCCTTACAAGTATCATGTCCCAAGAATGCAATTGTTAGCAGGAGGTGTGTGGTAGTTTGTAATTTATGCTGTTGCCTCTTTAGAGACTCAGTGTTGTGGCAAAATGTGGCCAAAGTGATGGTTGTGCAGTTCTCATGGATTGTTTACATTGTGGGAAGATAGGTGAACACTTGACTTTTAATTGGTGTCGAAGCCGTGAGGGGAAAACCTTCTCTATTTTCTTGTGACCCTTATACTGGGTTCTTGTTTCTTTCCATTGAAATGGTAGAGAATGGAAAAGTTATCGGTGTACTCTCAAAAATGAAGCAAAGATTAACTGTTAATTTCAATTTCAACAAATTTTTAGAATTTTTATTTTAAGTATTTGTAATAATTGTAATCTCCGAACATGTAGAGTAACTTCATGAGAGAATCTCGTGCAATATTTTAATTTGACTCCTCATGTGGCCCTGTGGCAATGCCCCAATGCTTTTGTTTAGCCATGCATCCTATCATCTCATTTGATGTCTACATTGCGTTTTGTTTTTATCTCAAATAAATTCCAATTTGCAACCCATGGTCTATACATTATAATAAAATCGTACACATATATAAAAGAGGAAGGCTGAACCAAGTTATATGGCAGTGTCATGCTTGCATATGAATCATGATACTAGGGCCAAGTGATGCTTTCTATAACCTCTGAAAGTAGTTGGATATAATTGCCCTAATGTAATCAATGTTACCGCTTTCCACCCTCTCATGAGAACTCAAAATGAATGTGCCAGGATTGCTTTAAATTCATAAATCAATTAAATAAGGAATTGAGATTAAGAATTTAGATTTAGCTCAAATGTGTAATTCAGATGGCTTCTGTAAACTTTCTATGTCATCAAGATAAATTTATTGAAGTTGGATGCAATAGAGTAGACACATTGTTTCAAAATAAGGGATCTCACTAAGGTCCAGAAATATGATGGGGTCGCACTCTCGTTCACGGCTAGGAGAGCTTTGATGGCTAGAATTAGCACTTCTCCAGTTTACCTCAGATTCATCTCATGTATGTCTCTCTCAGTCTTCTCTGATCTTGTCTCTCTAGGTTTTTCTTGGTGTATTGGGTATGATGTTTTTTTTTCTTTTAGTTCTCCGTGGGGTAGCTGCGCCAACTTCCTTTTCGGGTCCCAAGGAGGCAGTTCTTGCTGGTGAGTGGGGGTCTATCTTAAACGCTTATCAAGGTGACCACTCGCCTTCTGCTCAAGAGGATGACAAGTATGTGGCACCTAGAGGGAATCAGTAGCGTGTAAACAACTGTGTTAAAGATACTATTGTTCGTGGCATGGCTTTTTCTGGTAGATAGGTTTTCGTATTGAGGATTTAGTTGCCACAGTACCCAGTAGGCCAGCTGCTCCAGGGGTTTCTTTAAGGTCTCCATACAATATCTCCCCACGGAACCGTCATGGACTTGGGCAAGTCCCAGAGTACCCAAACTAATGACAATCTTCCTCCTCAAAATTCTTCAAGTTAAGAGGCCAATCTTGGTCTCCCTTACTTGTCAACTAGGGTTCCTGATCAAGAAAATTGGAGGTGGCCCACGTGTTTGGCTGGATTTGTTATGATGCTCACAATGTGTTTTTGACTCTTGGACGAAGAATTATGATGCTTTCTTTTAGATCATATGAGGCTTTTTTTTTACAAGGCATGCGTAGTGATGGGATGTGTTTCAATGGTTGGGGTTGCAAGACTGAAATGGTTCCCAAAATGATCGCCCCATGTTTATTTCGGTCCACCAACTAAAATTTTCAATTCAAACGTCCTTAAACTTTACATATTGTACCAATATGGTCCATCCGTTAATAGTATCCGTGACTTTTGATCACACGATGGCCACGTGACTTGAGTTTTGAAGGGACATGCGGTTTTTGAGAAGCTAACACAAAACTCCCATTTTCTTCTTCCTCCTCCCTCCCTCAACCCCATTTAGACGATTGCCCCTCCAGACTCTCATTTTCGCCAACTTCTTCACCATCGGCCTCCACTCCCATCTTTTTTTTCCTCGTCATCTCCGCTGACGTGTTCCCAGTCCCTCCTTCCACTTCAAATCCAATCCTCCACCCATTCCCCCAAGCCCCGAACGCTTCCCGCAAACCGTTTCGGCCGGCGCGACCGGCAGTGACGCGCAGTGGGCCATTGTCGTATTACCCAAGGAGCTGGACAACAAG
>CM031918.1:1682754-1697960 GCA_018703695.1 Prunus fruticosa
GCCCATATCCTTTGGTGTACACCCATACACCAAAGGACTGTAGAATATTCCATATCCTATCCCCAATACTATTACTATTGACGAATTTTGTCTTGTTTGTAGGTGGATTATGATTCATGAAGATAATAAAAGTTCAAAATTTAAATTATTAGTAAAAGATGAATAAAATCGGACTTTTTGTTCCCCAATACTAGTTTTCATATTATAATAGAACCATAAATCTTTTAAAATGGGCATACAAAACAAGATATTAATAATATGGGTTTATATTTAATTTTTTAAAAAACAGACTTGGGTTAAACCTAATAAAAGACAAAGCTTTTGGGCTTGAATATAAAGATATCATGATTGCTGGCTTCTTTATTTTATTTTTTGAGAGAAGCGATCTTTATTAAGAGATAAGGATTACATCATATCATGAAGAAGATGCATCCTCAACCAACCATGCCTAGCCAACATGTCTCTAATAATGAGAAGCATGGTTTCCATGTGGTGAATATTAAAGTTGGTGCATTACGCAATATCTTTGTAGTATTTTAAAGGGGGGTCTATCTGTAGAATTTAAAATTACGGATATATTAAATCAAGGCACCTCTTCTCTTTATATTCAAGTTTGAATCCCTCTTTTTATATATTAGATTAGTTTAGAGTAATTTAGTATCCCTATAAATCATCCTTCTGGTTTTGGCTGAATGTGCTTGCTTCCAAATTTAATCACATTAATGATAGGATTTATGGTTTGTAATTGAACATGATCATGAATTTCACAATTAAAACAAAAATTACTCATGGTACCTTCATTTTTGCATTTTTTTATTTATAAATACTTGGATTTTTTTGGTTAGATTTATTATTACTTTTTTTTATTTATAAAAATTTTATACAAGTTTGAGAGAGGAGGGAATCGAACACAAAATCTTGAGTGCAAGGATAACACACTTAATCGCTTAAGTTACAACCCTTTTGCATTTATTTATAGTTGGCATATGAGGGTTAGGAGTTTTGAACACAAAACCTCCTCAAGCTGCTAGATACCTTGCGAGACAACCAATGAATCCCAAAAGTTCAAGCTATCAGTGAATGGTACGTCCAGAACGTTTATTACATAACCAATTAATGTTTTTCTAAGCAAGGAAGGATATATGGCTGCATTAAGAATATTATATATCATATCAATACTATTCAATAGTACTTGTCTGCAAAAGAGATTTCTATACCCTTACCGTCAAATAATGTGGCAGATTATAGATATATCAGGTCTAAAAAGAGTTTCTGTGCTCTTTCTGGCAAAAAAGCATGGCACTGCGTAAAGGTCGGTTTCTGATTGATGAGGTCTGAACCGACACAAATGAATGATTGACACAACGAGCCAAATGGATTGTGATGGTAGTAATAGTAAAATGATTTGGTCTCCGATCTGATGAGAATCGTGTGGGTTGTACATCAACTCACATACAGTAATTAATGTCTAGATGATAAGACAAAGCACCAACCAACCCATAACTCCACGATGCCAATCAATTAACTTCTAACAGCTGTGAAGTACTTTTGATACTTAATTTATTTTTTTCACGCCTGCTCCGTCATCCGTGCTCCTCTCTGCAACTCAAATCCCTCCTCTCTCATCTCTTCCTCCTCTCACCAACTCTCTCTCTCTCCCAGCTCTCCCTCTCATCTCTCGCTCTTTTCCTTTGCAACTTTAACACAGGAAACTAAAGCAAATACAACAATGCAAAAGTAATTAGCTGTGGCAAGGGTTGCCCAAGACTAATGGGCTAAAGGGCAGGGTCTCATCAACTGACGAGGCTGTCCTCAGACTGAGGAATTAAAATTTGGGTAGCGCGCTTGAAAATCAATTGCATCCTCCCAACTTGCATCTTCTGTTGGAAGGAAGGAGTATTCTCCAATAAGTACTTAATACTCCAATAAGTATTTAAATTAAAGATCGGTTACGTACTTCTAATCTTAGCCACATTGGATTGTATCTAAGAGACGACCAACATTTTTAATAAATGCAATCTAACAACCAAGATTAGAAGCAAGGTCTAAAATATCAATGGTTTTGAAAATATCGGTAGTTCATAAATATGAAAATTTTGATAGAAATATTGGGATATTATCGATATCGATAAAAATTGAATAAAAACCACGGAAATTGTAAGAAAAATTTGAAATTTTTTATTGAAACTTTGGAGGATATTTATTTAGTCAATTATCTATTAGTTGATCACAAAAAATTGGAAGCATAACGGGTTTAACTGATTTAAGTTGATTATATAGCGAGCTGACAAACACTGTGAGTGTATAAAATATGTAGTAATTAATGAAAGAATGTTAAACACACCATAATCATTTATATATAATGATTTACCATAATATTTTACACTTTATACATTGCATGGTAAAATACATGAGTGACTTATGACCAGTTTTGGCATTGCTTGCCTGTGAAAATAATCTCTGCAGATTTGTTGTGAGAAAAATCAGCTGTGAGAGAAAGCAATTTGGCGTTTGGTAAACTTTTTGTTAAAAGTGTTGTTGGTACTAATTCCCGAATAACCAGAAAATGATTGTCACATAATCATTAAACCCAAAGCCTCTTCGAAACTGATTCCTGCATAATCAAAAAATGAAAGCACCTCATTAGCTGCTTTCTCTCATGACAATTTTTAACAATAAGTGATTTTCTCGTAGCTTACCAAATGAGTTGGGCTTCCCAATTTTTTTTTAAAAATCACTTATCACCCTAATAAGCAATGCCAAATGAGCACTTAGTAAAACATAGTGTTCCCCCTTGAGTTGTATCACAAAAACATAAGCAACATGTTTGTTAAGGCGTTGGAGGAGTGAAATGACAAGAGTTCAAATCCTCATTGAGTGTGTGCTTTGTGTTTTTTCCCTTTTTTTTTTCAATTACATCGATATTTTCGATATTATAGCGATATTTTGACAAAATATTACTGAAGTGTGAGGAAAATTATCAACATCGATATTTTTCGATATTATCGATATATATATGATATGTGTATGGATACGTTCATTCATGAATGGGGGCTATTACAGAAGATTGAATAGCAAAGCAAAGCCCTTGTCATGGAGGGTTTCAGCCAACTCTCTGAACACGCATCAATAAGCTCATGGCCAGAAAGAGCCAGCAAGAGCCACTTGCCTTAGACTTCGAGAAGAAGACAACACCACAAAGAGAAAGAGCATATCCACTCAGCATCCTCCCAACACATAACACTAGGGAGAGCCAAAACCTTGACAAAAAGCAAGAGAGAAACAAAATCCAACGTAGGATTAGGAGGGAAAACTCTCCACAGGGCAGAGAGCAAAGAGAGAGAGATTTGATTTTTGAATAATGGATAGAAAAAACAAATATTGACACAGGGTCATTCTCCATTACGAAGTTCAAGTCTGCGAATTGGTTACATATTTGTATTTTTGACCGTCCAATGATTTGAATGCTCTAGATTTTAAAAAATATTTAATTATTGAGAGCTTTGTTTTAATATCTAGCCGTATTAAATGCTTTCACGATTTTTCATCCGAGCCAAAACAACATCTTCTCCTTCTCCAGTCCACTTAACTAGTGCTTCTTCCACCACAACATCTTCTCTTCCCTGCTTCTCTAGGGTTTTTTAGTATTGAAGTTGAAAAAAACTGAAGAAAAAGATGACAAGCAGTCATGAGGAGCATTTAATCGTGAAAGCCATGGAAACTGATGACAAGCAGTCATGAGGAGCATGAACAGAAATAGGAATTAGATGGTTCGAAAGGAGGAAATTTGGTAAGTGTTGGAACTTGGATAATGGATGTATAGTCCTTAATGGAGTTATAGTCATGATGAGGATTGTGGATATTGGGGTTCAAAGACGGAGGGACTGTTACCGTCAAATTTCAAAGAACATTACCAATCTATCCTCTAGATTATGTGACTTGCTTGAAGTCGTTAGATGATTTGAATGATTGAGATTTTATAAAATGCGAGTAAATGCGTATTCTCTAAATGCAGAGGCTTGGGATCCGTCCTCCACGCCAAAAGCAAAACATGTATACAAAATGCAAGATTTTTTTGTAAACAAATCAGGATTCAGGAGTATTTTATTCTCTAAAAATGCTCCGATTTCTAAGAAGGAAAATTCTTTTCAACCAGCACTTCTCACAAAAAAATCTGGGTTTTGTTTGATTGGGTCTTGTGCTTTTGCTATTTTCCTCTTGAGTTTTCATATTAATCAAACATAGATCTTAGATAAGGATTTTGGTGAAGAAGACAATGGAGGGGAGAAGAATTGCAAGTGACGATTCAAGATTGAAGAAAGCGAGGCAGAGAAGTCATTTTTGTCGAGATTTATGAAGATGCCGGACCAGGTTGTATTTATTCTTATGTGTTTATTAGATAAATTTACACTCTTTCTTATTTTCATTCGATATTTAGAAAAGCATCTAATGCAAAATAGTAGATAGATTTGTCGGCTCACCGAGTCTTTTTTATTTTATTTTTTCTTGTCTGAAATCCGACTTGAGTTTGTCTGAGAGCACAACAAATAAGCAAAGTTTGCTGGAAGGCTACGCCTGGTCATTCTTTTGATGATTTCCAAAACTAAATACCCAAAAAAAGAAAGGAGTGTGCATGGAATACCTCCAATTCAATTTATAAGCCCACCCGATAACCAAAGAAGAAATTAGTCGTGGAGCTCTCTTCTCAGATTTTCCTTTTGATTGAGCATACCCAACTACTAGGATTCATATAATAAATAGTCTAGTCCCATTAACATTTTACAGTTTTTAGAACATGATCATCAAATTTAGATGGAGATGCTGTTAGGAACTCCCATTCCTGTGACCCCAGGTGTTGATAATGGCTTCAAAAGCTCATATGGAACAACACCTGCTCCAACTCTGTTTTTCAGTTTCAAGTTGGTATTCCTCTCATCAATAATTCCTTCCAGCCTCTTCAAATTTCCATTGAACCGCTCGAATGCAGCATTTATCACAGGATTTCCAGCCCAGGATGACTCCAGTTTCTCACCAATATACTCCTCATCAGGTGAATGATTAGATAACACATCCAAGACAGCCATCACTGTTGTTGCTTGAATCTGTGAGGGGAAGCACATCAGCAGTGCCATTTCGGGCTTCTTCAAAAAGTTCTTGAAAAACTCCTCAGACGGATCTTCAGTTGGCATATTGGTACGAGCGATTGTAGGCCTGTTTGGGAAGTATCCAGCATATATGTACTGTCCAAAGTTCACAGCTGCATGATGCCCAGCTGTTACCCAAATAATGGTTGTCAAAATGTGAATTAGATTTTCTGGGTTTTTCAAAACAGGCCACCATGGCTCATCTTTCTTGTCTGCATGGCCTTTTGTCCTAACTTCTGTCCACCAACCTTGAAGCTCCGTATCAGACTCAACAAGAGTTGGGTCTGGATAGTAGTGGTTTACATAGTCACCCACCCACTCCTTAATGGCATCCCAAAGAATGAGACCATCATTTGCAAATGGGTAGTCTTCAATTGTTAGCTTCAACCCATGCTCAGCTGTAGGATCCTCAACTGCCATTCCCCTGAAATTAAAGCAAACAGTAATTAGCCGATGAACTTCCATGGCGTTTCAAATGAAGTTTTTGTCTTTTAAGATTGGTAGCAACTAGATTGAAAATTCTTCGTTATAAAAAAGTTGCCTGCAACAACACATGGTTTGGATCAATCTTATAATAGTCGTATCATGTGAAATACCTTCTGATGAGATCAGCTGGCAAAGCTTCCGTGTCAAAGCGCCAGAGCTGGTCATAAGCAACAGAACTGAGCTCCATGGAGTACTTTGCAGGTGAGAAGCAGCGCTCGATGATTCCACCTGCATTGATGAGGCTTTCTCTAGCAAGAGCATTGATTTCCATTGTATACCGAAAATGAGGATGCAGAAGTCTATAAATAGGATGCATTGCACTTAATTGTCTATTAGCTGCAATTATGTATGGCTCTGTAGCACAATGTGTCCTCAGCCTGTGAAAATATAACATTGCAAACATGTTACCAACCATGCAAGTTGCAACACTGACATATTTGATACTTTTCAAATCCCCATTAGAGTAGATTCTTGCTTGAACTGAAGGCATCACTTGGGCACAGATTTGCTTACCAGTGGATGACAAGCTGATGATAGCCAGCATCATGAGCACAAACATGGGCTTTAGCAAGCCTCCATAGCCAGCAACCGGTGGCATCCCAGGTTGGGGTGAACACTTGCTTCCATTGTGGCTTGTCATCAACCGGTGGTCGAGTGAGTTCAATGGCAAGAGGCCTCAGCGTCCCATCCTCGGTGAGGAAAAGTAGTGTCCGAGAACCATACAGTGTGGTTCCTTCAATCTCTCTTACTTTGTTCACATAGGGCATGTAAAGATCATGGTAATCCAAAATAAACATCTTCTTTTTTTTAAAGCCTGCATTTCAAGTTCAAGCAATTGGCGTGCACAAGGACACGCACAGTTTACACGATTTCCAGTCATGCATCAATGGGGGAAAATTTTCGTCCAGTTTAAAGGTGTACAATAAGAAAAATATGGGAGAGTTGGTGTCTATTTCGTGTTACCTCATCAACAGTCATACAACCTTTGATCTCTTTCTCCACCAGTTCTGTTGTAATCAATGATTCAGGTGGGCCGTAAATCTCAGGGTCAAGTTTACTCTTCAATGGCCACTCCTGCAGGTATAAAAATACAGAATTTAGCACCACAAGAGAAAACAAGATATGCTATTAAACACTGTAATTACTTGACCAACAAGGAAGATGGAAGGGAGGAAGGGAACGTAGAAGTTTGATTTTCTTACTGAAGAGAAAGAGTTGTACTTGTATGTATAAGAAAGCATACCGTGACAAGTTCTATACTGTATGGATTAAGACCAGCTAGAGTTTGCCGAGAAAATTCTTCATCTCTAAACCAAGCAAACTTATCACCTGTAAAAGACGATTAGCTTAATCACAAGGACAAAGACAATCTGGTCTTTTCTCTTACTTAAAAGAGGACACAGACATATATACAGAGAGAGAGAGAGAGAGAGGAGGAAGGCATACGGTCTATTATTTCGGGGGTCTCAAAGAGCAAAAGATCGTCTCCCCCATCAGTAATGGTCTTGACTAGCCTAGGGATGATTGTCTGAAAAAACCCACTAGTTTTTGGCTTAGGCAATGTGACTCCTTCATTGAACAGTGAATCAATGGCTGTGAAGTATGGAAATCCCAAGTCTGGATCAAGAAGCGCTGTCTGAAGCGAAGGGACCAATGCGTGCAGCACAGATTTGAGGGTCTTTCCCGAAAATGTGAGTTGTTTGACCTCTTCAAACGCTTCATCTCTTGGTACATACACACTGCCGCTTCTTGTTTCTGATAAGGGGTCTGCATTGACATAACAATATGATACAGTTAATCGCATAGCTCCAATAGTTTCTCAACCATACAACTACACATGCTTAAGCAACATTCCAAATAAACAAATGGTTCATATGGTTAAAGTAGATATATTCCACTTTCAAAAACATTAAGTACATAGTTATTTGGGGAATTTGGTCACCTTTTTCGGTGCGTGGCCTTCCTGTTCTGCAGCGCCTGGGATACGGATGTTCTTTGCTGCCAAGGACAGGCCTAGCCAGTTCATCTTCACTATCAGGATCTCCAAGATCATTGTATGTGTCATAATCGTAAATCCTATCGGATGTTTTTCTTTCACCCTGTCCATTTCCTCGCAAATTTTCCAGCTCCAGTTGTCTTAGCCTCTTCAACCCACTTGGTGTCTCTGATGGTATGTAAGACTGCTCCATTGTTCACATAAAATAAATTAACACACATAAGATTGAAGTATAAGTAAGAAGCTGTAATTACTAGAAATTAAAGAAAAGTATAAGGATGTAAACCTTGTTAGTGAAAAAGATTCTCTTCTGTGGATTGTCAGACTTGGCATGAACCCAAGAATCGCATGGAACATTAACAGAGCCATTTGGGAAGCCCTGGAGGTCGATGGTCTTGATGAAGATCTCCTTCTGGTGCTCATTCTCTACTTCAATTGCTCCAACCGCTCCAAAATCTGGTGGGATTGTGAAATTACTCTCATATATCACCTCATCATCATTGTGGCTGGCTTTGTGCGCATACCCCTTGATCCTGTCCTTCTCCAACCCCGTCTCTACAAGAAAATCCATTTTACAAGTATATAATCAGTAAATTACATATGTAGGTCTTATCATAAGAAAAAAAAAGTGTAAGATTAGGAGTATGAACATTTAAATGTAATACAAATAATTCTATTTTGTCCATTATTTAATGACATCCAAACAAAGCCTTTATAGTTTGACCATAACTATCAAATTGTTCCAGCGTCACTTGATTTTGATATAAATTACTGTATTAATCAAACAACATAATAGCTGTTACAGAAAAATAATTTTTAAAAAAAAGGAAAAATAGAGGTGGAGTAGTGTCATGTTGGATTCAAGTAGTGTCAAGTTATCAAACGGGTAAAAAATCTCCAACCTAATTTAACTCGTTTAAGTATATGTTAAATCCAAACTTGACCCGTTTATTAAACAAGTAACATGACATGACCCATTTACAAACAGACAAAGTTAATGTCAAAAAGAATTTTTTAACCCTATAAAATTTAAGCTAACAAAATTAAACATGTTAAATGTGACGGGTTGTAAACGGTGATGAGTTGACCCAAACTCCACCTATTTATTTATAGTGTCTAGTGAGTTGAGTCGAATTTAACCACAATTTTATTAAGGGTGACGGGTTGAAAGAGAAAATGGAGGATGAGGGAGAGAGCAGATGGGGCTTCGGCTCCCTTCTTCACCAAAAAAAGATGACAAAATAGATATTTTAGGCAAACTGGTGATTTGCTTTAAGTGGGCACGACTCCATTACAGATTTGACTTAAGTAAAATAGTACCGTTGAATTATACTGTCCATCAAATTCGAATCTCCGCTAAATTTATTTTCTATTTATTAAAAAAAAAAGGCTATTTTTTGAATGGCTGACTTTTGGCTACTCAAAGACCATTCGAATCTCCGCCAGATTTGACTTAAGGAACAACGAACAGTTAATTATTATTATTATTATTTATATTTTATAACAAACAAAGAAAAATGTAACTCTAAATGATTTTTGTACATGCAAAATGGAACAAAAATAAAATTTGTGCTCATGCTTCTTTGGCCAAAAAACTTGGGCCCCGTGGGTGGTCTTTTCCCCTCCTCTTTTTTTTTTCTCTCCAAACACAATAGTAGTGCGGGGGGAGAAGAGAAACATGAAAAACAACTTTCAGAAAACAGATTCAAACTCATTACAAAAATTGAAAACCCAGCAATATTATCGTTTTCATTTATTCCCCCAATCACCCAAAAAAAACCAAAAAAAAACCCCCCACCCCCCCCCCCCCCCCCCCCCCCCCCCCCCCCTCACCACCACCTATCAAACCCACGACACCAACATCACCACCACCTATCAAACCCAGCCGATACCAACACCACCACCATCCCAATGAAATAACCACAAAACACCTAGTTAGAACCTAATAGGCATCATTGCCACCTATAAAAACAATTACCCCACACCCCCCCCCCCCCCAAAAAAACCCCCCCCCCCGGGGGGGAGTAGACAGAGACAAGACAGAGAGACAGAGAGGTGGGTTGATGGGATTCATGCCATGGAAGGAAGGAGTTGTGTGGATGAATGAAAAAAAAAAAGGGAAAGAAAAAAAAAAGAAAAAAAAATTTTTAATTAATTAATAAAGAATAGGTTTTTATAACATTAGAAATTTTTTAGAATACATTAGAAAAAATTTGAAAATACTTTTCTTGTTTCATTCTTTGAATTTGAAAACTGAAAAACGAAAAAAAAAAAACTAGTTAGAACTAGGCTTTTGCCTGGTTCTAGTTAGTTGGTGAATAAAAAGGAGGTAAAAAAATGAAAATAGAAAACACTTCGAAGGTTTGTTATAAAAAAATTTAAGGATAATTTGAAAACCTACTTTTCAGTTTTTTGAAAACTGCAAACGAAAATTATTATAAAAAATGTTTTCAGTTTTCAAAAAAAGTAAAAATGAAATGGTTATTTATCTTATCAAACGAGGATTTATGTTTTCTTTTCTGAAAAGAAAAATAAAATAAATTAGAATTAGGTTTATGCTTCGAGTTCAAACGAGGTATATATCTCGTTGGAGGATGTTTCGAGTTCAAAAATCTCATTAATAATAATAAATATAAAATAAATTTGTAAATTTTTAATATTTTAGTGGATGACGGTAATAAATTTGTGTGTGCAATTAGTAGTGCTTACTGGGGTCAAGCTCAGCGCTAACAAGCTCCAAAAGAAGGGTTTTGCCGAGCCAATCGGTAATTTCATCGAGGGGCCAAGTCAATATGCTGGAGAGGAACCCTCCTGCTGTTACCTGCACTGTAACCACAGCCTTCACGCTAACTGGCTTGTTCTCTATTGAGGTTGTAGTTTCATTGGTGATGACTGATGCAGACGATCCGAGCTCATCAGAACTGGCACGGATCACCACGCAGGAGGGGGAGTTTTTCTTATTATTATGATTTTGACGGACAGGATGGCATGGAAGGGTGTTGATGAGGGAGGGGCTTCCATGCCTGATCAGATAATTGGTATGAATGGAGGATTTTGGTAATAGAGAGAAGGATGGAGCATGATTGAGTTTTTGCAGCTGAGAGTTCATCATGTTTCTCTGCTAGTTTGCCTTTTCTTTTGCTAGAATGTTCATGCATTTGTAGATATTTATAGAGAGAGAGAGAGAGAGAGAGAGAGTAATGTGTTGTAAAACATGGTACATATTTTTGGATCTAGCTAGGTGCACCGCCTGAATAATGCAAGAAATCAACACGAGAAATATAGAGAAGAAAACGACTGGTCTTATTCATGGATTAAAAGAATACTACTAGTACTAGCGGTAAATAATTGGTCCCCTCTTTTCCAAGATTCTTTTTTCAAATTCACATGGCATCCCCTAATGCCTTAGCAGAAGGAAGAGGGAGAAGGGCTTTTTCAAATAGACTCACTCAAAATAAACGGAAAAAGGGTTGAGGGTGTTCTGTTGTCTGCATTTTGTAAAATCTGGAGCATCTAAATAATCTAAGGGTTCAAGATTGGCCACATTGGATACCAAAGTTAGGAAAGACGATGGGGAAAACTCACACACGAATACCATAAGGGATTGAACCCGTAATCATTTCGGAGCACACTAAAGACCTAAGCCAATTCAACTAACAACCTATTAATAAACAAAAATATAATTTGTTATAGTAGAAATAACCGCTCTTACCTTTAAGCCGTTCCTAATTCAATATTTAGGTATTTTTTGGAAAAGGTTTCTAACTCAATCATTGAATTTAAAATGAAAAAGACTATCAACTGTATGAGTTATTATCAAATAGAATCTTAACCTTCGGCTGCACTTTGCACCCACGGGCTGGCCTTTTTTATTTATAGTATTATTATATATTTATTGTTTTTTTTTATCTGTTGATTTGAACATAAAACATATAGCTGCAAGACAAACATGTCAAATAGGTAAGTGCAAAACAAAGATGTAAAATATTATTTTATTACTTACGTACAACCTTGTTGCAGGTTTGTTTGAGGTTGACATACTGAAGTTAGAGTTTAAGGAAGGATCAAACTGAGATATGGATTGGTAGTTGAATTAATAATAAATAAAAGGTGAACGTGGTTCTTGCTTTCAGTGTTTCAATATAAAAAAAGCATTGACCTCATTCTTGTAATTGCTAAGTAAAAAAACAACGCTCGTGTGACCATTGTCTCCAAAGTTCTTCCACCTCGTGTTGTTGTTGGGGAATTACACTTTTTGATATCTCCGGTCAATAATTAATAATAATAGAATAATTTTTTTACGTGTCATGGTGTTGTTTGTTGAGGATAGCAAAATAATGTTATCCCTTATAGGTAAGTTTTTTTTTTTGGATATTGTAGATATGTGTGCAGTGACGGATCCATAATTTTTTCAAGGAAGGGGCAATAGATATAAGGCTAAAATCTTCAAAAACAAAAAAAAATTGTGATCATAAATTATCAAGCAAGTCAACTAAAAAGATATGAACAAGCAATGCAAATGGCCAAAAGGGCCTACTATCCATTAGAGAATTGCAAACAAAAACTAGTGAAAAAATAGGAACAAGCAACACAAGCAATGCATGATGTATGGCATACTTTTTTTCTTTGGTCCTAACATTTCAGGAGAAAGACTTTGGGTTTGCTGCATATGTGTTTCACTTGTACATACACTGCCACACACTTTTTATCTTTCTAGCTAGAAAGATAAAAAGTGTTTGTTCTTTTGTAAGAAATTAACACGGGAAGGAAAATTGAGGTTTACTTTGACTTGCCCCATTAGCACGTGTTTGTTCTTTTGTAACGGGGGACCATTGTAGTGCGGGGATCATGGGGACCATTGTCGTTGCAATTTGATTAGGGTTAATTGTTGTTTTGCCCCATATTATTGTACAGTGGGGACCAATTTACGATAACGCACCATGAAAATATGGTGAAATTCTACTTTGCTCTTTGGAAGTCTAAATGGTCCACCTAGCCCTCTTAATCGAGGTTTGATATTACAATTTGTCTCATGCCATCATCTTCATTCATAATAACTTTGTTAATTTTGATGATGTAATAGAGGTATTATGATAATTTCGTACATGTAGGCATTACCCCACCTTCATGGACTAACAAAATTAATTAAAAAAAACGTTTTATTTTTAAATAATATAAAATTTTAAAATCCAATACACAACCTAATAAAATTAAAAATAAACTCTACCCAGCCCCAACTCTCCCCCAGCCGCCTCCCTCCCTACCCCTTAGACCCCACCCCCTGGGTAGGGTTTAAATTTTAAAATTTATTTCTTTCTTAGGTTTTTTTTTTTCAAATCTTTCGTAATTTTATTAGGTTGTATATTGGATTTTTTATTTTCTAAATTATTTAAAGGTAAAACCTTTATTATTATTATTTTTTGGTCCATATGCTGTTGATGGGTGATGGTCACATGTATGAAATTACCATAATACCTCTACCACATATGACGACAGTGGCAAATTATAACCAAATCATGTTCTCAAGTTCGAATCCCTTAATACTTTGGCAATGTGTGTGTGAGAAAAATCTCCTCCCCTTCCTAACTTTAATAAAACAAACTGTGTTTGTCCCATAAACATTTAAACAATATTTCTTAACATAAAAACCAGGAAGGCCAAATGTTGACAGTCTCTTTTATCTAGAAGGAAAATTACATTATGGAGATTAGGCTTAATTGTTGGTCCTTATACTTTCATATGAATCTCATTTTCTCCTCTACACTGTGAATTGACTCAATTTGCTTATTGTGCTTTTATTCCATATGTCATATTGCTCCATTTCTTTTAAGAGTGCGTGCGTGAAGAAAGTGAGAGATTTGTGTGGAAAGACCATCAGACAAAACAATAATGAAGCCCTTGATATAACGAGTGTTCATATTTTTATGGCCACAATTACATAAAGATAAGCTGGTGTACTGTATAAAGATGACTTAACATGCCCTGATGATGTATGCCCTTCTCGAGGCCGCCATCCAACTTGATCTTTTTCTTTTTAGAGATATTTACACTAACACCCCCGTAAGGTTTTCAGCTATTCAATAGATGGTTCATCACATGCCATACTCTATTGCAATGAATTAAATCACACCATTGCAAGTGAAATTTTATTGTTTTAGTTAAATTTCATGCAATAAAATTGTATTGATCCTAGCCATTGTAGATGCTCTTATTTGCAAGAAGTACGTAGCTATACTAAACACGTACCTTAGTCTGATTCCTGGCACAGTTAAAAAAAAAAAAGCCCTTAGATTAATTCACTATAATTATTTAGCTCAAAACTATGAGTTGGACCACCACCTTGTGTACGTGGTGGTATCTCTAATTACTGAGGTGGAGAGGTTTGGATAGATTATTAGATTGGCAGCCTTACAGCAAATATAGATGTGATAGAAATTGTTTTCATCGTATAAGAACCGCAATTTTTTATATGTCTAAATGGTCCTGCAGTTTGTGTGGCCGGATTAAGAATCTTCAAAATTTTAGTTTCAGAAAGTTGACATGTATTGTCTGGACTGGGATAAAAGTATTGGTGGTTGAAATCGAAGTTCATTACATTTAATCTGTATGGAAAAACGTTTTGTTTCTTTCGTTATAAACATATTATAATCACCTTCATTGACTGGAAATGTGAACACGTAGCTTTCCACGCCTAAATTCATAATCCTTCACCAAGAGTTCAAAACATATGAATCACGTTCATTGACTACAATTTATTTTTTGTTGTTGTGTGGACGAATGAGATATAGAGATCATTCATTTTAGATAAGCTTAGAATATATGTGAGTGCCAATGGAATTTAGCTTAGTAGAAAAAGGATATTGGATTGGATGATATTGGATTGGAAACGATAACGTCAATCCAACGATGTGTTTGGTACTACACATGATTAAGGGTTGGATTAATTGAAATGTGATATTACATGATATGACTTAGTATAATCCAATTCAACTTAATCCCAACCTTTTGGTAGGATTCATAATCCTTTCTACTACATTTGACCATAATAGAATTAGACATAATCAAATTCATGTTGTTTTAACGAGGATTATGAATCATATCCAACTACATAATCCAACTCACCAAACGAGCCCTTATATTAATAAATCCATGAATAATAATAATCATAAGAGCCATTCCATATAAGTAAAATGAAACATTGTTACGTAATTTCTACAAACAAAGCATACTCTGATCAAGTAAAATTAGAATTTCAGAAAGCATGTGCAATAGTATTTATAAATCGATATGGGGTTCCAATTTGAAGAGATCGATGCTATTGGATGTACATCAAATCATACACCGTTATCTTTGATTTGCTGATAAGATAAGAGAATCTACAACCAATAAAACAAGCCAAAACCATGCTGGATGCAGGCATTCCAAGACTTTTGAGTTACAGTATAACATGCCCTGGCCCAACGGGGATTTTTTGGGTTTTTAAAATATTTTTTTCTTAAACCCATCTCATCTTTGACCTTGTGCACCCAGTTCTTATGACAAGCATCGGTTTGGCTTTTGTTTTTTGTCCCCCCGAAGAG